>CM065590.1:599364192-599399327 GCA_033119425.1 Bufotes viridis | reverse complement strand
GTTATTTGCAGAGTTGTCGGACTACCCACAGACACATCAAAAAAAGCCGACCCCCCGAGGACTCCATTCACCACCGAGGCAGCGCCTGCAATGCACACGGGTAACATGAGGTCCAATGATTAGTCATTTCATATCATCCAGAAACATTCCTTTAATCTGATGTGACGAGACCAATCTCGCCACATTGCATTGGAGAAACCTGGTTGCTCGCCTGCTGCCTTTGGACTATGGCCCCCTGTTAAAAGACATCTTTTTTACCTGCAGAAAAGCTTCATTCGTGCTTTTCTGCCTGGGGTTCGGTAGTTTTGGTTGAATGTGTTATACCCCAGATAGGAATCCCATGGAGCCCATTCGTATGAAACTGACTGTAAAGACTTTGGCTCCATGGCGATTAAACTGTATTCGTGTGGTCTGAGCGCCATTCACTTAATAATGTGCGCTCAGACCTGAGCTGTCTGGGGATATGTTAAATGTATAGTTTTAATGTAATGTGTCTTACCTGGTGTATTTTAACAGTAATGCTTGTTTTATGTCCCCATGTGCATAATGGAGTCTTGTCTCTGAAATGTCTGTGTGTATTGTAAAGGGTGGGACATTGTGTATTGAATAGTGATGTCTGTCCTATTGTCCCCACATGTGTATTGGCGATTTCCCTTTGTCCTGAGAGATAATTGAATGACTCCTCAATTGTCTCCAGGACAGAAGACATTGTGTATTCTCCGGCCTGTGATAATTACATTAACCTGTGTAGGGTAATTGTATCACAGGCAGAGGGGAGGGATATGCTGGGGGTGTCTGTATTGTCCCAATGTGTGTGATTGGCTGCTGTATCCCGTGTCGCAGTCTTCCTTCTGGTCCTCTAGGGAGTGTCCACCAGGTGGGAGACCTGCATAAATACCGGGCAGGTAGCCCTTAATAAAAGATAGAATTCCTGTTTACCATCAATACGGAGCCTCGTCTCGTTCTTGGGGGGATTCACTGTATGCTGTTAGAGACTGATTGCCAGGAGTGTAAGCTGATTGTCTGCTTTTCCTGTTCGTCTGCTAGCAGCTATTTGGGGGGTTCCAGTACGGGAGTTGGAGTGCTATTTTGTATCCAGTTCGGGAGTTTGGTGTTCTGCAGTAGCTGTGCCTATATCTCTGTAAAGGGGGCCGATCGCCTAAACGGTTTTTACCCCTTGTCTGCAGCAACGGTCCGTTACAATTGGTGGCGAGCAGCGGGATCGTTCCTACAGCCAGAAGGACATCGACAGGAGACACCATTTCCTTGGATTTACAAGTGGGGGCAACGCATGTCCCAGTACAGCGACCCTAAAAGCACCAGAATGGAACCAGCAGTGTCATACGAGGAGGAGGACCTGGATGGCCGGGATGCATTAAGGAAAGGCATCTGGTACCAGGCCCTGGACAATGTACAATACCAGCGGGGTGAGAGTCTCCCCAGTGAAGAGCAGCGGTGGCAGAAGCAAGTGGCCCTGCGGCTGCCCTTTCTGGGAGAGCAGCCCCTGGATGAATGGGTGAAGGAACTAGAGCACCGGGTATGGCAGGAGCTATGGCTGGAGGATGCCTACCAGGCGCTCTGGTGGTATATGGCACAGTATATACCCTGGACAGCCGAGCATGACAAGCCAGAGGGAGAGGAGTTTGATGGTTCTGGCTTGTTATGGGAGTCCTTTGCAGAGCCTGACTTCGGGAGTCCTGCGCAGAACAGACTTCAGGACATTTTCTACGAGAGGGAGGCTAGGCATGACGGGGATGACCCCCATGAGGTAGAGCAAGACCTGGCTCACCTAGCAACCCTGGAGTGGGAACTGGAGCAGGACTACCGAGATCTCTTCCACTCCATTGGGAAGGCTCAGCAGGACAGCAAGGTGACAGATCCAGTTCCAGACCCATTCCGCTGGGAAGATATTATTGAAATTTACTGGGAGGAACCCCAGGCGGCAGGTGGAGATGGGACCGAGGTCTCTCCACCGGTATTGCAGGGAATTGGGAGCCTGAGCTCCATTCCCCAGCGGGAGATATTGCAGGGAATTGGGAGCCTGAGCTCCATTCCCCAGCGGGAGATATTACAGGGAATTGGGAGCCTGAGCTCCATTCCCCAGCGGCAGGCTGAGCTACAGGGGGCAGAGGTAGTTGTTCCTGCCCCACAGCAACAGCGTGATTTTTCGGGAATTGGGAGCCCGGTCTCCATTCCCCAGTGGCAGTATTATTTGTTGGGAATTGGGAGCCCGGTCTCCAGTCCCCAGCGGCAGAGTAACCAGCAGGGAATAGAGAGCCCAGTCTCCTTTCTCCAGCAGCAGGACTCTGTATTGGGAGGAGAGACAGTCGGTCTCCCTCCACTGAGGAGGAAGGTATGTATGAGAGAGGAGCTTACTACCACCTCTCCCCAGCGGCGGATCATTAATGGGCAGGGAATAGAGAGCTCAGTCTCCTTTCCCCAGCAGCAGAGCTGTGTAACCAAAGGGGAGACAGTCGGTCTCCAGCAGCAGAGCTGTGTAACCAAAGGGGAGACAGTCGGTCTCCAGCAGCAGGACTGTATATCTAAAGGGGAGACAGTCGGTCTCCCCTCCAACAACCAGGCTTCAACCAGGCTACCCTCCCAGTAGCGCTGGCAACAGGGCAGAGTGACGCGGTCTCTGCCCATGCAGCACCCCACCAAGTCAGCGTACCCGTACCCAGCACAGCCGTGGTGAGGCACCTGGACATGGACAAGCTTCTCCTCTACCCAGTTGCAGTAACTATTTATTGTGGGTGGGCTGTGCTGTTGATTGTGTTTTGTGGGTGGGCTGCTGGACTAACAAGGGCACTGACCGGCAGGAGGTCAGATACCCTGTTAGTCTGTTTGGAAAAGGGGAGAGATGTGACGAGACCAATCTCGCCACATTGCATTGGAGAAACCTGGTTGCTCGCCTGCTGCCTTTGGACTATGGCCCCCTGTTAAAAGACATCTTTTTTACCTGCAGAAAAGCTTCATTCATGCTTTTCTGCCTGGGGTTCGGTAGTTTTGGTTGAATGTGTTATACCCCAGATAGGAATCCCATGGAGCCCATTCGTATGAAACTGACTGTAAAGACTTTGGCTCCATGGCGATTAAACTGTATTCGTGTGGTCTGAGCGCCATTCACTTAATAATGTGCGCTCAGACCTGAGCTGTCTGGGGATATGTTAAATGTATAGTTTTAATGTAATGTGTCTTACCTGGTGTATTTTAACAGTAATGCTTGTTTTATGTCCCCATGTGCATAATGGAGTCTTGTCCCTGAAATGTCTGTGTGTATTGTAAAGGGTGGGACATTGTGTATTGAATAGTGATGTCTGTCCTATTGTCCCCACATGTGTATTGGCGATTTCCCTTTGTCCTGAGAGATAATTGAATGACTCCTCAATTGTCTCCAGGACAGAAGACATTGTGTACTCTCCGGCCTGTGATAATTACATTAACCTGTGTAGGGTAATTGTATCACAGGCAGAGGGGAGGGATATGCTGGGGGTGTCTGTATTGTCCCAATGTGTGTGATTGGCTGCTGTATCCCGTGTCGCAGTCTTCCTTCTGGTCCTCTAGGGGAGTGTCCACCAGGTGGGAGACCTGCATAAATACCGGGCAGGTAGCCCTTAATAAAAGATAGAATTCCTGTTTACCATCAATACGGAGCCTCGTCTCGTTCTTGGGGGGATTCACTGTATGCTGTTAGAGACTGATTGCCAGGAGTGTAAGCTGATTGTCTGCTTTTCCTGTTCGTCTGCTAGCAGCTATTTGGGAGGTTCCAGTACGGGAGTTGGAGTGCTATTTTGTATCCAGTTCGGGAGTTTGGTGTTCTGCAGTAGCTGTGCCTATATCTCTGTAAAGGGGGCCGATCGCCTAAACGATTTTTACCCCTTGTCTGCAGAAACGGTCCGTTACATCTGACATCTCATAATCCACAAATTCAGTTCCCAACACAAAAATTTAAAATGATCAGGAAGCCACCCTGCCGAGACATGGATCTTCATAGTAGACAGTAGTGTTGATCACAAATTTTCGAATTGTGAAATTAAATCGCAAATATATGCACTGTGTACTGTATATGTAGTGTATGTTCTGTATACTGTATGTGTAGTGTATGTTCTGTATACTGTATGTGTAGTGTTCGGTCTGTATACTGTATATGTAGTGTACGGTCTGTATACTGTATATGTAGTGTATGTTCTGTATACTGTATATGTAGTGTATGTTCTGTATACTGTATATGTAGTGTATGGTCTGTGTACTGTATATGTAGTGTTCGGTCTGTATACTGTATATGTAGTGTACGGTCTGTATACTGTATATGTAGTGTATGTTCTGTATACTGTATATGTAGTGTATGGTTTGTATACTGTATATGTAGTGTATGTTCTGTATACTGTATATGTAGTGTACGGTCTGTATACTGTATATGTAGTGTACGGTCTGTATACTGTATATCTGGTGTACGGTCTGTATACTGTATATGTAGTGTATGGTCTGTATACTGTATATGTAGTGTATGGTTTGTATACTGTATATGTAGTGTATGGTTTGTATACTGTATATGTAGTGTATGGTCTGTATACTGTATATGTAGTGCATGGTCTATATACTGTATATGTAGTGTACGGTCTGTATACTGTATATGTAGTGTATGTTCTGTATACTGTATATGTAGTGTATGTTCTGTATACTGTATATGTAGTGTATGGTTTGTATACTGTATATGTAGTGTATGGTCTGTATACTGTATATGTAGTGTATGTTCTGTATACTGTATATGTAGTGTATGGTCTGTGTACTGTATATGTAGTGTACGGCCTGTATACTGTATATGTAGTGTACGGTCTGTGTACTGTATATGTAGTGTACGGTCTGTGTACTGTATATGTAGTGTACGGTCTGTGTACTGTATATGTAGTGTACGGTCTGTGTACTGTATATGTAGTGTACGGTCTGTGTACTGTATATGTAGTGTATGGTCTGTGTACTGTATATGTAGTGTATGGTCTGTGTACTGTAGATGTAGTGTATGGTCTGTATACTGTATATGTAGTGTACGGTCTGTGTACTGTATATGTAGTGTACGGTCTGTGTACTGTATATGTAGTGTATGGTCTGTATAGGTAGTGTATGGTCTGTATATGTAGTATATGGTCTGTGTACTGTAAATGTAGTGTACGGTCTGTGTACTGTATATGTAGTGTATGGTCTGTATACTGTATATGTAGTGTATGGTCTGTATACTGTATATGTAGTGTATGGTCTGTATAGGTAGTGTATGGTCTGTATATGTAGTGTACGGTCTGTGTACTGTATATGTAGTGTACGGTCTGTGTACTGTATATGTAGTGTACGGTCTGTATACTGTATATGTAGTGTATGGTCTGTATACTGTATATGTAGTGTACGGTCTGTGTACTGTGTAACGGATCGCCTGGCACCCCGACTGGGTACCTCCGTTAAAGGATGCTCCTAGCGCTTCTTGAGGATTCCAAGCGCTCTAGCCGACACCTCAATTACCGAACCTGAGAAGCATACGAATCCTCTCAAGCCTCTGAATGCTGTAGACAGTTGAATAGGAACCATACGAATAGGTTTTCACTCCTAGCAGTCAGACTGGAACAGCATGCAATAAATCCTCCCCCAATAATGAGACGACACTTCACTTTTAGGGTTAAACAGGAACTCTTCTTTTTATTGAGGGCTACCTGCCCGGTATTTATGCAGGTCTCCCACCTGGTGGACACTCCCCTAGGGGACCAGAAGGAAGACTACGACACGGGATACAGCAGCCAATCAAACACAATGGGACAATACAGACACCCCCAGCATATCCCTCCCCTCTGCCTGTGATACAATTACCCCACACAGGTTAATGTAATTATCACAGGCAGGAGAATACACAATGTCTTCTGTCCTGGAGACAATCGAGGACTCATTCAATTATCTCTCAGGACAAAGGGAAATCGCCAATACACACGTGGGGACAATAGGACAGACATCACTATTCAATATACAATGTCCCACCCTTTTCAGTACACAGACATGTAACATACACCCAGATGGCTTGGATCTGAGCGCTCAATATATCCAAGGATAGAGGCAGACTCCATTGAGCACATGGTTGCAAAAGGACATAAAATTACACAATGTTACAATTACTACATAAAACATATACATGCAACATATCCCCAGATAGCTTAGGTCTGAGCGCACATTATTGAATGGCGCTCAGACCACCACATCCAGTTCAATTGCCATGGAGCTAAAGTCTTTCCCATAGTCTTTCATTATACGAATGGGCTCCATAGCAGAGCTATCTGGGGCATCACCGCTCAAACAGGACAAGCATACATGGGGCCATAGTCGCAGGGCAGGAGGCGAGCAAGCAGTCCCTTCCAGGAAACTGGGGCAGACTCTGGTACAGGGTCCAGTCCGCTACATTTCTCCCCTTTACCAAAGAGACTATCCAGACTCCAGACCTCCAATCGGTCTGGGGCTCTGATAGTCGGTCGGCCTTTCTTACCCGGTGTAGCTGTCCTGGTGTTCTCCTGCCACATGTATCCAGTGGGAAATCCATAGTCTGGGAAAAACGTAACCAGGGTGTCCTCTCTCCTGGCTGGATAAAGCGGTTGCTGGGGAGAAGGGGTAACAGGCTCCTCTCCCTGCGACGTCCTCTCTTGTATTACGGGAAAACAAACCGCCTTCTCTTCCAATACCTTGTCCTGTTGTTGGGGACCAGGACAGACTGTCCATATCTCCAGTGGTGCAGGTGCAGAGATTAGGGTCCCATCTGCACTGTTGTGGGGTTTACTGTCTCCCCTTGGTGGGCTAGGCTGCTGCTGGGGAGGAGGGACAAGATTCTCCCCTCCTGGTAAAAGATTCTGCCGCTGGGGAGCAGGGCTGACCCTCCGTACTCCCTGTAGCTTGGGCGCAGAGACCGCGGTCTCATCTGCGCTGGTGAGGGGCTTAGTGTCTCCCCTTGGTGGGTTATGCTTCTGCTGGGGAGAGGGGGTAACCAGCTCCTCTCCCTGAACAGTAGACTGCTGCTGGGCAGAAGGGACGGCACCTTCAGCTCCCGGGGGTACACACTGCCGCTGGGGAGGAAGGACGACACCTTCAGCTCCCGGGGGTACACACTGCGGCTGGGGAGAAGGGACGGCACCTTCAGCTCCCGGGGGTACACACTGCGGCTGGGGAGAAGGGACGGCACCTTCAGCTCCCGGGGGTACACACGGCCGCTGGGGAGGAAGGATGACACCTTCGGCCCTCTGTAACTCACACGGCCGCTGGGGAGGAAGGAC
Organism: Bufotes viridis; assembly: GCA_033119425.1. NCBI lineage: Eukaryota > Metazoa > Chordata > Amphibia > Anura > Bufonidae > Bufotes > Bufotes viridis. The sequence goes on along the minus strand of CM065590.1, from coordinate 599,392,032 downwards.
GACACCTTCGGCCCCCTGGACTTCACACTGCTACTGGGGAGGAAGGACGACACCTTCAGCTCCCTGGGATACACACTGCCGCTGGGGATCTGGGCCGGCTGCCCAGCATCCCTGTAGGGCCGGTAGAGAGATCTCGGTCCCATCTCCACCTGCCATCTGGTCTCTCCAGGACCAGTCTATGAGGTCCCCTACTTCTGCAGTTGGTAGTGAAGCAGGGGGTACCTCTGCCACGTTTTCCCAGCTGTAGGCTGGCAGGTCTGGGTCCGCCACCCAGTTCTCCTGTTCTGCGTCCATGCTTTGTGGCTGACCTGAGTTGAGTAGTTCCACATAGTCCATCTCCAGCTCTCGTTCCATGGCAACGAAACGGCGGAGATCTTCTCCCAGTCCAATAGATCTCGGGCCCCGTAGCATCTCACTTCGGTAATGATAGATAGCCCAGTACCGTGACTCTGCTGGACTGCCGAAGTCGACGTCCTCCGCTAAGGCTTTCCACAACAGGCCAGGGCTCGTGTAGTTCTCCCCCTCTGGCTGGATGCCCTCTGCCCTCCACGTCTCTGGCTGGACAGTGCACCACCACAGTGCCCGGTATGAGGCATCTAGGCTCAGTTCCCTTTCCACGAGGTACTCAAGTTGTCTTACCTGCTGCCCTCCGGGTTGGTCTCCCAGAAGCGGCATCCGCCAGGCCATTTGCTTCTCCAACTGGTATGCGACCCCAGGAAGGCGCTGTTGCCGTTGATACTGGACTTCCTCCAGGGCATCGTACCATAATTCTTTCCGGGCATTATCTCTCCATTCCAATTCACTCTCTTTCTCAGGTGTGTGTGCTGCCCAGGGGTCCACGAACCCCATTTTCCCAAATCTTTCTGTAGATAGGGACGCTGTATGAACCCTAGCGTCGCCCTCAATTTGTAAATCCACGAATGAGCTGCTTTACCTCGCACTAGGACGCCATCCCACTGCTGCCACCAATGTAACGGATCGACGGGCACCCCGACTGGGTACCTCCGTTAAAGGATGCTCCTAGCGCTTCTTGAGGATTCCAAGAGCTCTAGCCGACACCACAACCACCGAACCTGAGAAGCATACGAATCCTCTCAAGCCTCTGAATGCTGTAGACAGTTGAATAGGAACCATACGAATAGGTTTGTACTCCTAGCAGTCAGACTGGAACAGCATCCAATAACTCCTCCCCCAATAATAAGACGACACTTCGTTTTGAGGGTCAAGCAGGAACTCTAACTTTTATTGAGGGCTACCTGCCCGGTATTTATGCAGGTCTCCCACATGGTGGACACTCCCCTAGGGGACCAGAAGGAAGACTACGACACGGGATACAGCAGCCAATCACACACAATGGGACAATACAGACACCCCCAGCATATCCCTCCCCTCTGCCTGTGACACAATTACCCCACACAGGTTAATGTAATTATCACAGGCCAGAGAATACACAATGTCTTCTGTCCTGGAGACAATTGAGGAGTCATTCAATTATCTCTCAGGACAAAGGGAAATCGCCAATACACACGTGGGGACAATAGGACAGACATCACTATTCAATACACAATGTCCCACCCTTTACAGTACACAGACATGTAACATACACCCAGATGGCTTGGATCTGAGCACTCAATATATCCAAGGATAGAGGCAGACTCCATTGAGCACATGGTTGCAAAAGGACATAAAATTATACAATGTTACAATTACTACATAAAACATATACATGCAACATATCCCCAGATAGCTTAGGTCTGAGCGCACATTATTGAATGGCGCTCAGACCACACACATCCAGTTCAATTGCCATGGAGCTAAAGTCTTTCCCATAGTCTTTCATTATACGAATGGGCTCCATAGCAGAGCTATCTGGGGTATCACCGCTCAAACAGGACAAGCATACATGGGGCCATAGTCGCAGGGCAGGAGGCGAGCAAGCAGTCCCCTCCAGGAAACTGGGGCAGACTCTGGTACAGGGTCCAGTCCGCTACATACTGTATATGTAGTGTATGGTCTATGTACTGTGTAGCGGACTGGACCCTGTACCAGAGTCTGCCCCTGTTTCCTGGAGGGGACTGCTTGCTCGCCTCCTGCCCTGCGACTATGGCCCCAGGTATGCTTGTCCTGTTTGAGCGGTGATACCCCAGATAGCTCTGCTATGGAGCCCATTCGTATGATGAAAGACTATGGGAAAGACTTTAGCTCCATGGCAATTGAACTGGATGTGTGTGGTCTGAGCGCCATTCAATAATGTGCGCTCAGACCTAAGCTATCTGGGGATATGTTGCATGTATATGTTTTATGTAGTAATTGTAACATTGTGTAATTTTATGTCCTTTTGCAACCATGTGCTCAATGGAGTCTGCCTCTATCCCTGGATATAATTGGATTATTTTCCCCATTGTCTCCAGGAGAGAGGGCTCTGTAAAACCAGTTTGAACCAGAAAAGCCATGCTTCATTTGGTCAAATAGGACTTTCCCTTAACTTTTTAACCCCTGGTCTGATTCGTGTCATTTTTTTAATATGTTGTTAACCTGAATGGATTGATTGTGAATATGTAGTTTTTAAGTGAATAGCGATGTCTGTCCTATTGTCCCCACATGTGTATTGGCGATTTCCCTTTGTCCTGAGAGATAATTGAATGACTCCTCAATTGTCTCCAGGACAGAAGACATTGTGTATTCTCCTGCCTGGGATGATTACAGTAACCCGTGTAGGGTAATTGTATCACAGGCAGAGGGGAGGGATATGCTGGGGGTGTCTGTATTGTCCCATTGTGTGTGATTGGCTGCTGTATCCCCTGTGTCGCAGTCTTCCTTCTGGTCCCCTAGGGGAGTGTCCACCAGGTGGGAGACCTGCATAAATACCGGGCAGGTAGCCCTCAATAAAAGTAGAGTTCCTGTTTAACCCTCAAAGTGAATTGTCGTCTCATTATTGGGGGGGATTTATTGCATGCTGTTCCAGTTTGACTGCTAGGAGTGCAAACCTATTCGTATGGTTCCTATTCAACTGTCTACAGCATTCAGAGGCTTGAGAGGATTCGTATGCTTCTCAGGTTCGGTGATTGAGGTGTCGGCTAGAGTGCTTGGAGTCCTCAGGAAACGCTAGGAGCATCCTTTAACGGAGGTACCCAGTCGGGCTGCCAGGCGATCCGTTACATTGGTGGCAAGCGGTGGGATGGCGTCCTAGTGCGAGGTAAAGCAGCTCAGAGACACCGTTCGTGGATTTACAACTTGAGGGCGACGCTAGGGTTCATACAGCGTCCCTATCTACAGAAAGATTTGGGAAAATGGGGTTCGTGGACCCCTGGGCAGCACACACATCTGAGAAAGAGAGTGAATTGGAATGGAGAGATAATGCCCGGAAAGAATTATGGTACGATGCCCTGGAGGAAGTCCAGTATCAACGGCAACAGCGCCTTCCTGGTGTCGCATACCAGTTGGAGAAGCAAATGGCCTGGCGGATGCCGCTTCTGGGAGACCAACCCGGAGGGCAGCAGGTAAGACAACTTGAGTACCTCGTGGAAAGGGAACTGAGCCTGGACGCCTCATACCAGCAAGCAGTCCCTATTGGACTGGGAGAAGATCTCCGCCGTTTCGTTGCCATGGAACGAGAGCTGGAGATGGACTATGTGGAACTACTCAACTCAGGTCAGCCACAAAGCATGGACGCAGAACAGGAAAACTGGGTGGCGGACCCAGACCTGCCAGCCTACAGCTGGGAAAACGTGGCAGAGGTACCCCCTGCTTCACTACCAACTGCAGAAGTAGGGGACCTCATAGACTGGTCCTGGAGAGACCAGATGGCAGGTGGAGATGGGACCGAGATCTCTCTACCGGCCCTACAGGGATGCTGGGCAGTCGGCCCAGATCCCCAGCGACAGTGTGTATCCCAGGGAGCTGAAGGTGCTGTCCTTGCTCCCCAGCGGCAGTGGGTGTTACATGGAGCTGAAGGTGCCGTCCTTGCTCCCCAGCGGCAGTGGGTGTTACATGGAGCTGAAGGTGCCGTCCTTGCTCCCCAGCGGCAGTCTACAGTACAGGGAGAGGAGCTTGTTACCCCCTCTGCCCAGCAGCAGTCTACTGTTCAGGGAGAGGAGCTGGTTACCCCCTCTCCCCAGCAGAAGCATAACCCACCAAGGGGAGACACTAAGCCCCTCACCAGCGCAGATGGGACCGCGGTCTCTGCGCCCAAGCTACAGGGAGTACGGAGGGTCAGCCCTGCTCCCCAGCGGCAGAATATTTTACCAGGAGGGAGAGTCTTGTCCCTCCTCCCCAGCAGCAGCCTAGCCCACCAAGGGGAGACAGTAAACCCCACAACAGTGCAGATGGGACCATAATCTCTGCACCTGCACCACTGGAGATATGGACAGTCTGTCCTGGTCCCCAACAACAGGACAAGGTATTGGAAGAGAAGGCGGTTTGTTTTCCCGTAATACAAGAGAGGACGTCGCAGGGAGAGGAGCCTGTTACCCCTTCTCCCCAGCAACAGCTTTATCCAACCAGGAGAGAGAACACCCTGGTTACTTTTTTCCCAGACTATGGATTTCCCACTGGATACATGTGGCAGGAGAACACCAGGACAGCTACACCGGGTAAGAAAGGCCGACCGACTATCAGAGCCCCAGACCGATTGGAGGTCTGGAGTCTGGATAGTCTCTTTGGTAAAGGGGAGAAATGTAGCGGACTGGACCCTGTAACAGAGTCTGCCCCAGTTTCCTGGAAGGGACTGCTTGCTCGCCTCCTGCCCTGCGACTATGGCCCCATGTATGCTTGTCCTGTTTGAGCGGTGATACCCCAGATAGCTCTGCTATGGAGCCCATTCGTATAATGAAAGACTATGGGAAAGACTTTAGCTCCATGGCAATTGAACTGGATATGTGTGGTCTGAGCGCCATTCAATAATGTGCGCTCAGACCTAAGCCATCTGGGGATATGTTGCATGTATATGTTTTATGTAGTAATTGTAACATTGTGTAATTTTATGTCCTTTTGCAACCATGTGCTCAATGGAGTCTGCCTCTATCCCTGGATATAATTGGATTATTTTCGCCCTTGTCTCCAGGAGAGAGGGCTCTGTAAAACCAGTTTGAACCAGAAAAGCCATGCTTCATTTGGTCAAATAGGACTTTCCCTTAACTTTTTAACCCCTGGTCTGATTCGTGTCATTTTTTTAATATGTTGTTAACCTGAATGGATTGATTGTGAATATGTAGTTTTTAAGTGAATAGTGATGTCTGTCCTATTGTCCCCACGTGTGTATTGGCGATTTCCCTTTGTCCTGAGAGATAATTGAATGACTCCTCAATTGTCTCCAGGACAGAAGACATTGTGTATTCTCCTGCCTGTGATAATTACATTAACCTGTGTGGGGTAATTGTATCACAGGCAGAGGGGAGGGATATGCTGGGGGTGTCTGTATTGTCCCATTGTGTGTGATTGGCTGCTGTATCCCGTGTCGTAGTCTTCCTTCTGGTCCTCTAGGGGAGTGTCCACCAGGTGGGAGACCTGCATAAATACCGGGCAGGTAGCCCTCAATAAAACAGAGAGTTCCTGTTTAACCCTAAAAGTGAAGTGTCGTCTCATTATTGGGGGAGGATTTATTGCATGCTGTTCCAGTCTGACTGCTAGGAGTGCAAACCTATTCGTATGGTTCCTATTCAACTGTCTACAGCATTCAGAGGCTTGAGAGGATTCGTATGCTTCTCAGGTTCGGTGATTGAGGTGTCTGCTAGAGCGCTTGGAATCCTCAGGAAGCGCTAGGAGCATCTTTCAACGGAGGTACCCAGTCGGGGTGCCAGGCGATCCGTTACATACTGTATATGTAGTGTAAAGTCTGTGTACTGTATATGTAGTGTACGGTCTGTGTACTGTATATGTAGTGTACGGTCTGTATATTGTATATGTAGTGTAAAGTCTGTATACTGTATATGTAGTGTACGGTCTGTATACTGTATATGTAGTGTATGTTCTGTATACTGTATATGTAGTATATGGTCTGTGTACTGTATATGTAGTGTACGGTCTGTATACTGTATATCTGGTGTACGGTCTGTATACTGTATATGTAGTGTATGGTCTGTGTACTGTATATGTAGTGTACGGTCTGTATACTGTATATGTAGTGTATGGTCTGTATACTGTATATGTAGTGTATGGTCTGTATACTGTATATGTAGTGTACGGTCTATATACTGTATATGTAGTGTTCGGTCTGTATACTGTATATGTAGTGTATGGTCTGTGTACTGTATATGTAGTGTATGGTCTGTATACTGTATATGTAGTGTATGGTCTGTATACTGTATATGTAGTGTATGTTCTGTATACTGTATATGTAGTGTATGGTCTGTGTACTGTATATGTAGTGTACGGTCTGTGTACTGTATATGTAGTGTACGGTCTGTGTACTGTATATGTAGTGTTCGGTCTGTATACTGTATATGTAGTGTACGGTCTGTGTACTGTATGTGTAGTGTACGGTCTGTATACTGTATATGTAGTGTATGGTCTGTGTACTGTATATGTAGTATATGGTCTGTGTACTGTATATGTAGTGTTCGGTCTGTATACTGTATATGTAGTGTAAAGTCTGTGTACTGTATATGTAGTATACGGTCTGTATACTGTATATGTAGTGTACGGTCTGTATACTGTATATGAAGTGTAAAGTCTGTATACTGTATATGTAGTGTATGGTCTGTGTACTGTATATGTAGTGTACGGTCTATATACTGTATATGTAGTGTATGGTTTGTATACTGTATATGTAGTGTATGGTCTGTGTACTGTATATGTAGTGTACGGTCTGTATACTGTATATGTAGTGTACGGTCTGTATACTGTATATGTAGTGTATGGTCTGTATACTGTATATGTAGTGTACGGTCTGTATACTGTATATGTAGTGTATGGTCTGTGTACTGTATATGTAGTGTATGGTCTGTGTACTGTATATGTAGTGTACGGTCTGTATACTGTATATGTAGTGTATGGTCTGTATACTGTATATGTAGTGTATGGTCTGTATACTGTATATGTAGTGTACGGTCTGTATACTGTATATGTAGTGTACGGTCTGTATACTGTATATGTAGTGTATGGTCTGTGTACTGTATATGTAGTGTATGGTCTGTATACTGTATATGTAGTGTTCGGTCTGTATACTGTAAATGTAGTGTAAAGTCTGTGTACTGTATATGTAGTGTACGGTCTGTATACTGTATATGTAGTGTTCGGTCTGTATACTGTATATGTAGTGTATGGTCTGTATATGTAGTGTACGGTCTGTATACTGTATATGTAGTGTATGGTCTGTATACTGTATATGTAGTGTATGTTCTGTGTACTGTATATGTAGTGTATGGTCTGTGTACTGTATATGTAGTGTATGGTCTGTATACTGTATATGTAGTGTATGTTCTGTGTACTGTATAGGTAGTGTACGGTCTGTATACTGTATATGTAGTATATGGTCTGTGTACTGTATATGTAGTGTAAAGTCTGTATACTGTATATGTAGTGTACGGTCTGTATATTGTATATGTAGTGTACGGTCTGTATACTGTATATGTAGTGTATGGTCTGTATACTGTATATGTAGTGTTCGGTCTGTGTACTGTATATGTAGTGTACGGTCTGTATACTGTATATGTAGTGTTCGGTCTGTATACTGTATATGTAGTGTATGGTCTGTGTACTGTATATGTAGTGTATGGTCTGTGTACTGTAGATGTAGTGTACGGTCTGTATACTGTATATGTAGTGTATGGTCTGTATACTGTATATGTAGTGTATGGTCTGTGTACTGTATATGTAGTGTATGGTCTGTATACTGTATATGTAGTTTACGGTCTGTATACTGTATATGTAGTGTATGGTCTGTATACTGTATATGTAGTATAAGGTCTGTATACTGTATATGTAGTGTATGGTCTGTGTACTGTATATGTAGTGTACGGTCTGTATACTGTATATGTAGTGTATGGTCTGTGTACTGCATATGTAGTGTACGGTCTGTATACTGTATATGTAGTGTATGGTCTGTGTACTGTATATGTAGTGTATGGTCTGTGTACTGTAGATGTAGTGTATGGTCTGTATACTGTATATGTAGTGTACGGTCTGTATACTGTATATGTAGTGTATGTTCTGTATACTGTATATGTAGTGTACGGTCTGTGTACTGTATATGTAGTGTTCGGTCTGTGTACTGTATATGTAGTGTACGGTCTGTATACTGTATATGTAGTGTTCGGTCTGTATACTGTATATGTAGTGTATGGTCTGTGTACTGTATATGTAGTGTATGGTCTTTGTACTGTAGATGTAGTGTACGGTCTGTATACTGTATATGTAGTGTATGGTCTGTATACTGTATATGTAGTGTATGGTCTGTGTACTGTATATGTAGTGTATGGTCTGTATACTGTATATGTAGTGTATGGTCTGTGTACTGTATATGTAGTGTATGGTCTGTATACTGTATATGTAGTTTACGGTCTGTATACTGTATATGTAGTGTATGGTCTGTATACTGTATATGTAGTATAAGGTCTGTATACTGTATATGTAGTGTATGGTCTGTGTACTGTATATGTAGTGTACGGTCTGTATACTGTATATGTAGTGTATGGTCTGTGTACTGAATATGTAGTGTACGGTCTGTATACTGTATATGTAGTGTATGGTCTGTGTACTGTATATGTAGTGTATGGTCTGTATACTGTATATGTAGTGTATGGTCTGTATACTGTATATGTAGTGTACGGTCTGTATACTGTATATGTAGTGTATGGTCTGTGTACTGTATATGTAGTGTATGGTCTGTATACTGTATATGTAGTGTACGGTCTGTATACTGTATATGTAGTGTATGGTCTGTATACTGTATATGTAGTGTATGGTCTGTGTACTGTATATGTAGTGTATGGTCTGTGTACTGTATATGTAGTGTATGGTCTGTGTACTGTATATGTAGTGTATGGTCTGTATATGTAGTGTACGGTCTGTATACTGTATATGTAGTGTATGGTCTGTGTACTGTATATGTAGTGTATGGTCTGTGTACTGTATATGTAGTGTAAAGTCTGTGTACTGTATATGTAGTGTATGGTCTGTGTACTGTAGATGTAGTGTATGGTCTGTATACTGTATATGTAGTGTATGGTCTGTGTACTGTATATGTAGTGTATGGTCTGTATACTGTATATGTAGTGTATGGTCTGTGTACTGTATATGTAGTGTATGGTCTGTATACTGTATATGTAGTGTACGGTCTGTATACTATATATGTAGTGTATGGTCTGTATACTGTATATGTAGTGTACGGTCTGTGTACTGTATATGTAGTGTTCGGTCTGTGTACTGTATATGTAGTGTACGGTCTGTATACTGTATATGTAGTGTATGGTCTGTGTACTGTATATGTAGTGTATGGTCTGTATACTGTATATGTAGTGTACGGTCTGTATACTATATATGTAGTGTATGGTCTGTATACTGTATATGTAGTGTACGGTCTGTGTACTGTATATGTAGTGTAAAGTCTGTGTACTGTATATGTAGTGTTCGGTCTGTATACTATATATGTAGTGTATGGTCTGTGTACTGTAGATGTAGTGTATGGTCTGTGTACTGTAGATGTAGTGTATGGTCTGTGTACTGTATATGTAGTGTACGGTCTGTGTACTGTAGATGTAGTGTACGGTCTGTATACTGTATATGTAGTGTATGTTCTGTATACTGTATATGTAGTGTATGTTCTGTATACTGTATATGTAGTGTACGGTCTGTGTACTGTATATGTAGTGTATGGTCTGTGTACTGTATATGTAGTGTAAAGTCTGTGTACTGTATATGTAGTGTATGGTCTGTGTACTGTAGATGTAGTGTATGGTCTGTGTACTGTATATGTAGTGTACGGTCTGTGTACTGTATATGTAGTGTACGGTCTGTATACTGTATATGTAGTGTACGGTCTGTATACTGTATATGTAGTGTACGGTCTGTGTACTGTATATGTAGTGTACGGTCTGTATACTGTATATGTAGTGTATGGTCTGTGTACTGTAGATGTAGTGTATGGTCTGTGTACTGTAGATGTAGTGTAAAGTCTGTGTACTGTATATGTAGTGTATGGTCTGTGTACTGTAGATGTAGTGTACGGTCTGTATACTGTATATGTAGTGTATGTTCTGTATACTGTATATGTAGTGTACGGTCTGTGTACTGTATATGTAGTGTATGGTCTGTGTACTGTATATGTAGTGTAAAGTCTGTGTACTGTATATGTAGTGTATGGTCTGTGTACTGTAGATGTAGTGTATGGTCTGTGTACTGTATATGTAGTGTACGGTCTGTATACTGTATATGTAGTGTATGGTCTGTATACTGTATATGTAGTGTATGGTCTGTATACTGTATATGTAGTGTATGGTCTGTGTACTGTATATGTAGTGTATGGTCTGTGTACTGTATATGTAGTGTACGGTCTGTATACTGTATATGTAGTGTACGGTCTGTGTACTGTATATGTAGTGTATGGTCTGTGTACTGTATATGTAGTGTACGGTCTGTATACTGTATATGTAGTGTACGGTCTGTATACTGTATATGTAGTGTACGGTCTGTATACTGTATATGTAGTGTATGTTCTGTATACTGTATATGTTGTGTATGTTCTGTATACTGTATATGTAGTGTACGGTCTGTGTACTGTATATGTAGTGTATGGTCTGTGTACTGTAGATGTAGTGTACGGTCTGTATACTGTATATGTAGTGTACGGTCTGTATACTGTATATGTAGTGTATGTTCTGTATACTGTATATGTAGTGTATGTTCTGTATACTGTATATGTAGTGTACGGTCTGTGTACTGTATATGTAGTGTATGGTCTGTATACTGTATATGTAGTGTATGGTCTGTATACTGTATATGTAGTGTATGTTCTGTATACTGTATATGTAGTGTACGGTCTGTGTACTGTATATGTAGTGTACGGTCTGTATACTGTATATGTAGAGTAAAGTCTGTGTACTGTATATGTAGTGTATGGTCTGTGTACTGTAGATGTAGTGTATGGTCTGTGTACTGTATATGTAGTGTACGGTTGTAAGGAAACCGAGTATATTTAAACCACATTCGGTAGTTTCCTCCCGAAGAGCCCGAGCCTGGTGAATATAGCGCTCTGTTCGGCCGTTGACGTAGACGGATTCCATACGAACTGCCAATCACTTTATAAGATGATTCCCTTAATAAAGCATGCGAATCCCCAAACATCAGCCGAAGTCCAGAAGAAGGGTACAAAAAGAACACGCCTTTATTAACACACATAGGCTTTTTTGCAAGTCCCCATGCAAGGGGCATCCCACAGGGGGGGACACAGTACAGCCAATCAAGTACAATAGAAACATAAAACCCTTCCAGCATAAACATACAATTCCCTCCCCTAGTCCTTGAGATAACCAAGCCTGATAAAGTAACTGTGACGAGACCAATCTCGCCACATTGCATTGGAGAAACCTGGTTGCTCGCCTGCTGCCTTTGGACTATGGCCCCCTGTTAAAAGACATCTTTTTTTACCTGCAGAAAAGCTTAATTCGTGCTTTTCTGCCTGGGGTTCGGTAGTTTTGGTTGAATGTGTTATACCCCAGATAGGAATCCCATGGAGCCCATTCGTATGAAACTGACTGTAAAGACTTTGGCTCCATGGCGATTAAACTGTATTCGTGTGGTCTGAGCGCCATTCACTTAATAATGTGCGCTCAGACCTGAGCTATCTGGGGATATGTTAAATGTATAGTTTTAATGTAATGTGTCTTACCTGGTGTATTTTAACAGTAATGCTTGTTTTGTGTCCCCATGTGCATAATGGAGTCTTGTCTCTGAAATGTCTGTGTGTATTGTAAAGGGTGGGACATTGTGTATTGAATAGTGATGTCTGTCCTATTGTCCCCACATGTGTATTGGCGATTTCCTTTGTCCTGAGAGATAATTGAATGACTCCTCAATTGTCTCCAGGACAGAAGACATTGTGTATTCGTCTGCCTGTGATGATTGCATTACCCATGTAGGGTGATGGTATCACAGGCAGAGGGGAGGGATATGCTGGGGGTGTCTGTATTGTCCCAATGTGTGTGATTGGCTGCTGTATCCCGTGTCGCAGTCTTCCTTCTGGTCCTCTAGGGGAGTGTCCACCAGGTGGGAGCTCTGGATAAATACCGGGCAGGTAGCCCTTAATAAAATATAGAATTCCTGTTTACCCTCAATACGGAGCCTCGTCTCGCTCTTGGGGGATTCACTGTATGCTGTTAGAGACTGATTGCCAGGAGTGTAAGCTGATTGTCTGCTTTTCCTGTTCGTCTGCTAGCAGCTATTTGGGAGGTTCCAGTACGGGAGTTGGAGTGCTATTTTGTATCCAGTTCGGGAGTTTGGTGTCCTGCAGTAGCTGGGCCTATATCTCTGTAAAGGGGCCGATCGCCTAAACGGTTTTTACCCCTTGTCTGCAGCAACGGTCTGTTACAATTGGTGGCGAGCAGCGGATCGTTCCTACAGCCAGAAGGACAGCTACAGGAGACACCATTTCCTTGGATTTACAAGTGGGGGCAACGCATGTCCCAGTACAGCGACCCTAAAAGCAACAGAATGGAACCAGCAGTGTCATACGAGGAGGAGGACCTGGATGGCCGGGATGCATTAAGGAAAGGCATCTGGTACCAGGCCCTGGACAATGTACAATACCAGCGGGGTGAGAGTCTCCCAGTGAAGAGCAGCGGTGGCAGAAGCAAGTGGCCCTGCGGCTGCCCTTTCTGGGAGAGCAGCCCCTGGATGAATGGGTGAAGGAACTAGAGCACCGGGTATGGCAGGAGCTATGGCTGGAGGATGCCTACCAGGCGCTCTGGTGGTATATGGCACAGTATATACCCTGGACAGCCGAGCATGACAAGCCAGAGGGAGAGGAGTTTGATGGTTCTGGCTTGTTATGGGAGTCCTTTGCAGAGCCTGACTTCGGGAGTCCTGCGCAGAACAGACTTCAGGACATTTTCTACGAGAGGGAGGCTAGGCATGACGGGGATGACCCCCATGAGGTAGAGCAAGACCTGGCTCACCTAGCAACCCTGGAGTGGGAACTGGAGCAGGACTACCGAGATCTCTTCCACTCCATTGGGAAGGCTCAGCAGGACAGCAAGGTGACAGATCCAGTTCCAGACCCATTCCGCTGGGAAGATATTATTGAAATTTACTGGGAGGAACCCCAGGCGGCAGGTGGAGATGGGACCGAGGTCTCTCCACCGGTATTGCAGGGAATTGGGAGCCTGAGCTCCATTCCCCAGCGGGAGATATTGCAGGGAATTGGGAGCCTGAGCTCCATTCCCCAGCGGGAGATATTACAGGGAATTGGGAGCCTGAGCTCCATTCCCCAGCGGCAGGCTGAGCTACAGGGGGCAGAGGTAGTTGTTCCTGCCCCACAGCAGCAGCGTGATTTTTCGGGAATTGGGAGCCCGGTCTCCATTCCCCAGTGGCAGTATTATTTGTTGGGAATTGGGAGCCCGGTCTCCAGTCCCCAGCGGCAGAGTAACCAGCAGGGAATAGAGAGCCCAGTCTCCTTTCTCCAGCAGCAGGACTCTGTATTGGGAGGAGAGACAGTCGGTCTCCCTCCACTGAGGAGGAAGGTATGTATGGGAGAGGAGCTTACTACCACCTCTCCCCAGCGGCGGATCATTAATGGGCAGGGAATAGAGAGCTCAGTCTCCTTTCCCCAGCAGCAGAGCTGTGTAACCAAAGGGGAGACAGTCGGTCTCCAGCAGCAGGACTGTATATCTAAAGGGGAGACAGTCGGTCTCCCCTCCAACAACCAGGCTTCAACCAGGCTACCCTCCCAGTAGCGCTGGCAACAGGGCAGAGTGACGCGGGTCTCTGCCCATGCAGCACCCCACCAAGTCAGCGCACTCGCACTCCAGCACAGCCGTGGTGAGGCACCTGGACATGGACAAGCTTCTCCTCTACCCAGTTGCAGTAACTATTTATTGTGGGTGGGCTGTGCTGTTGATTGTGTTTTGTGGGTGGCTGTTGGACTAACAAGGGCACTGACCGGCAGGAGGTCAGATACCCTGTTAGTCTGTTTGGAAAAGGGGAGAGATGTGACGAGACCAATCTCGCCACATTGCATTGGAGAAACCTGGTTGCTCGCCTGCTGCCTTTGGACTATGGCCCCTGTTAAAAGACATCTTTTACCTGCAGAAAAGCTTAATTCGTGCTTTTCTGCCTGGGGTTCGGTAGTTTTGGTTGAATGTGTTATACCCCAGATAGGAATCCCATGGAGCCCATTCGTATGAAACTGACTGTAAAGACTTTGGCTCCATGGCGATTAAACTGTAGCTCGTGTGGTCTGAGCGCCATTCACTTAATAATGTGCGCTCAGACCTGAGCTATCTGGGGATATGTTAAATGTATAGTTTTAATGTAATGTGTCTTACCTGGTGTATTTTAACAGTAATGCTTGTTCTGTGTCCCCATGTGCATAATGGAGTCTTGTCTCTGAAATGTCTGTGTGTATTGTAAAGGGTGGGACATTGTATATTGAATAGTGATGTCTGTCCTATTGTCCCCACATGTGTATTGGCGATTTCCCTTTGTCCTGAGAGATAATTGAATGACTCCTCAATTGTCTCCAGGACAGAAGACATTGTGTATTCTCCTGCCTGTGGTGATTGCATTACCCATGTAGGGTGATTGTATCACAGGCAGAGGGGAGGGATATGCTGGGTGTGTCTGTATTGTCCCAATGTGTGTGATTGGCTGCTGTATCCTGTGTCGCAGTCTTCCTTCTGGTCCTCTAGGGGAGTGTCCACCAGGTGGGAGACCTGGATAAATACCGGGCAGGTAGCCCTTAATAAAATATAGAATTCCTGTTTACCATCAATACGGAGCCTTGTCTCGTTCTTGGGGGGATTCACTGTATGCTGTTAGAGACTGATTGCCAGGAGTGTAAGCTGAATGTCTGCTTTTCCTGTTCGTCTGCTAGCAGCTATTTGGGAGGTTCCAGTACGGGAGTTGGAGTGCTATTTTGTATCCAGTTCGGGAGTTTGGTGTTCTGCAGTAGCTGGGCCTATATCTCTGTAAAGGGGGCCGATCGCCTAAACGGTTTTTACCCCTTGTCTGCAGCAACGGTCTGTTACAGTAACCACTTGATTATCTCTAGGCAGAAAAGTCACAGTTCTCCCCAATATCTGGAACACCCCTTTATACATGAGGTATCCCCACAAATCATATGTCCCCTGATAGCCCCGATCTGGGTGATCAACATATTCAAATTTCACCCAGATCGGTTCAGGGGTTCTCAAAGAACATGGAAGTCTTCTGTGACCGGTTCACCCTGGGTGGCCTGCCCAAAATAGTTCCATAAGTCTGGGTGTTTTTGCCGGTCACTTTAGAAAAAGGGGGATTTCTTCACACTGCTCCCCTATAAGTCCATAGGTCGGCATACCCGCCTAGACCCTGTCGGGTTGGCTTGGGGATGTCCGAGAAAGTTATTTCAAGAGTCCAGTTCGGTCTGTCGGTTTTGCATTGTGAAGTTGTAGGGCTAAAGTTTCTTGAGTGCCCAAACTAGGTTTAAGGCTGAGGTATGCCACCGGGTGTTCCATGCCGTCGTCCCCCACTTGGCTCAACACGGCTCCCAACCCAAAAATGGAGGCATCTGGCTTTCCTCAGCGTGTAGCGGTGCATCCAGTCTGGCTTGAGCTCGGGTGGTAACCGGGTATGCTTCTGAAGTGGTGTCCCGTGATAGTTGGGAGGTTAAACAGCTTACATCGTTGCCCAGTAGGACTTCTGCCGGCAGTTCCTGCATAATGCCAACCTCCAACTGTTTGGATCCAGAACCCCAGTCCACAAGGACACTGGCTGTAGGTAACTTGTGTATGGCGCCCCCAGCTACCCTTACAACTACTGTGCGACCGGTGCGAGCTTGGGCCTTGACCGTGTGTGGTTGTACCATGGTTAGAGTGGCCCCAGAGTCTCTTATAGCTTGTGTCCCCATGCCATCCACTGTAATCCATTGCCGGTGGTGGTCTCTGTTGTCACCTCCCGCTTGCACTGGATTAACCTCGTGTAGTACACTCCACTGCTCTTCTTGATTAGGGACGTAGGTTTTACTTTCATGCTGGACACAATGAACGGCTGCCCTGGGTTGTTGTGGTGGTTGCCTTTTCCAGCCTCCCCGGTTTAAACGAGGGCACTGGTTTTTGTAATGTCCCGGCTGCTTACAATAATGGCACACTGCAGGGGGTCGAGGGGTTGCTGCGGAGCCCAGCGGCGGGTGGTTTATGGAGGCCCTAGGGGCTGCAGATGTTGTTGGAGCCGGGTAGTTGGGCCTAAAAGTTGGTCGGCTCACCCCCTGTTCCCTCCTCCTGTTGTCCTGGTATTCATCTGCTAGTCTGGCGGCTTCCTCCACCGTTTTAGGCTTTCTGTCTTTTACCCAATCTTTTATATCTTCTGCAGTGTGATTAAAAAATTGCTCCAATAGCAGGAGCTGTAAGGCATCCTCCAGGGTTGTTGCTTGGCAGCCCTGCATCCAATTATGGGCTGCCCTGTGTAGCCGAAAAGCCCATTCAGTGTGTGAATCTCTCCCGGTCTTCCGAAGTTCCCGAAACTTTTTCCGGTATGCCTCAGGGGTTACAGCATATCTGGCTAACAAAATGTCTTTTATCTGGACATAATTATGTATGTCCCCATCAGGTACTGCTCGCAACGCCTCTGCTGCTCTTCCTGACAACTTGCTGCTAAGTACTGCAGCCCATTGTGTGGAGTCTAATCCCTCCAGCGCACATTGACGTTCAAAGTCTTGCAAATAACTGTCAATTTCCATTTCATTGTCATTAAAAGTTTTAAATGCTGCATAATTTACCTTCTTTGGTAAGTGATTGGTACTTCCCGGGAGTGTAGCAAATCTCCCTGTGTCGATCTGTCTCGGTCCTCTCGCTCTTTTGCGATTGCCTGGCTTGTGCCATGACCTGCAGAACCGCCTCTGTTGATGGATTGGGTCCCAATACACTGAGCATCCATCTGATGTCCTTCTGCATCGCTGTTTCTTCCTCGTGCTCCATTTCTGTATTGCTGGTTCCGTCGCTCTGTATTAATTCTGCAATTAACGTGGCTTTTGTCTTGTTACTTGCCACTACGCCTCGAGCTTCCAGTAAATCCTTTAGCGTGGTCCTCTTAAGTAGCTGGTATTGCTGAGCCATTCATTCCCTTGCTTGGTTCAGGACGTTTATTCCGGATTCGAATCCCTCTGCTTGCCACCAATTGTAAGGAAACCGAGTATATTTAAACCACATTCGGTAGTTTCCTCCCGAACCGCCCGAGCCTGGTGAATATAGCGCTCCGTTCGGCCGTTGACGTAGACGAATTCCTTACGAACTGCCAAACACTTTATAAGATGATTCCCTTAATAAAGCATGCGAATCCCCAAACATCAGCCGAAGTCCAGAAGAAGGGTACAAAAAGAACACGCCTTTATTAACACACATAGGCTTTTATGCAAGTCCCCATGCAATGGGACATCCCACAGGGGGGGACACAGTATAGCCAATCAAGTACAATGGAAACATAAAACCTTCCAGCATAAACATACAATTCCCTCGCCTAGTCCTGGAGATAACCAAGCCTGATAAAGTAACCACTTGATTATCTCTAGGCAGAAAAGTCACAGTTCTCCCCAATATCTGGAACACCCCTTTATACATGAGGTATCCCCACAAATCATATGTCCCCTGATAGCCCCGATCTGGGTGATCAACATATTCAAATTTCACCCAGATCGGTTCAGGGGTTCTCAAAGAACATGGAAGTCTTCTGTGACCGGTTCACCCTGGGTGGGCTGCCCAAAATAGTTCCATAAGTCTGGGTGTTTTTGCCGGTCACTTTAGAAAAAGGGGGATTTCTTCACAACGGTCTTTGTACTGTATATGTAGTGTACGGTCTGTATACTGTATATGTAGTGTTCGGTCTGTATACTGTATATGTAGTGTACGGTCTGTATACTGTATATGTAGTGTATGGTCTGTATACTGTATATGTAGTGTACGGTCTGTGTACTGTATATGTAGTGTATGGTCTGTGTACTGTATATGTAGTGTATGGTCTGTGTACTGTATATGTAGTGTACGGTCTGTATACTGTAGATGTAGTGTACGGTCTGTGTACTGTATATGTAGTGTATGGTCTGTGTACTGTATATGTAGTGTATGGTCTGTGTACTGTATATGTAGTGTACGGTCTGTATACTGTATATGTAGTGTACGGTCTGTGTACTGTATATGTAGTGTATGGTCTGTATACTGTAGATGTAGTGTACGGTCTGTGTACTGTATATGTAGTGTATGGTCTGTATACTGTAGATGTAGTGTACGGTCTGTGTACTGTATATGTAGTGTATGGTCTGTGTACTGTATATGTAGTGTAAAGTCTGTGTACTGTATATGTAGTGTATGGTCTGTGTACTGTATATGTAGTGTACGGTCTGTATACTGTATATGTAGTGTTCGGTCTGTATACTGTATATGTAGTGTACGGTCTATATACTGTAGATGTAGTGTACGGTCTGTGTACTGTATATGTAGTGTATGGTCTGTGTACTGTATATGTAGTGTATGGTCTGTATACTGTATATGTAGTGTACGGTCTGTGTACTGTATTTGTAGTGTAAAGTCTGTATACTGTATATGTAGTGTATGGTCTGTATACTGTATATGTAGTGTATGGTCTGTATACTGTATATGTAGTGTACGGTCTGTGTACTGTATTTGTAGTGTAAAGTCTGTGTACTGTATATGTAGTGTATGGTCTGTGTACTGTAGATGTAGTGTATGGTCTGTGTACTGTATATGTAGTGTATGGTCTGTGTACTGTATATGTAGTGTATGGTCTGTATACTGTATATGTAGTGTACGGTCTGTGTACTGTATTTGTAGTGTATGGTCTGTATACTGTATATGTAGTGTATGGTCTGTATACTGTATATGTAGTGTATGGTCTGTATACTGTATATGTAGTGTACGGTCTGTGTACTGTATATGTAGTGTATGGTTTGTATACTGTATATGTAGTGTATGGTCTGTGTACTGTATATGTAGTGTATGGTCTGTATACTGTATATGTAGTGTATGGTCTGTATACTGTATATGTAGTGTACGGTCTGTATATGTAGTGTATGGTCTGTGTACTGTAGATGTAGTGTACGGTCTGTGTACTGTATACCCGGAAGAAGCCTGTAAGGGCGAAACGGCGTTGGGAGGAGGCGACCGCAGGATCCAGCACACTACGAGGGTATATGTTATTATTCTTACTACCATCTTGTTATCACTCTTTGAGGATGAGCCTGTCTTTTGGGATTTCTTTCCCAGGGCCCCATTATTATGATGTAATTTTTGATTGGTGTTTTTCATATACCTTTTATGCACTTATGTGTGTGTGCCCTCTGTGTGTTGATCCTGCGGTCCCCTCTATTTTTTGCTTCCTCATTTTTGTTCTGTTTGCCACAATTGTTTACTATTTTTTATACTTTAATCATGTATGAAATAAAGGCATATAATTTGTTCTAAAACTCTTGGAGTGTTGTATTCAATGATATTCGGTGTTTTGTGTACTGTATATGTAGTGTATGGTCTGTGTACTGTATATGTAGTGTACGGTCTGTGTACTGTATATGTAGTGTATGGTCTGTGTACTGTATATGTAGTGTACGGTCTGTGTACTGTATATGTAGTGTATGGTCTGTGTACTGTATATGTAGTGTATGGTCTCTGTACTGTATATGTAGTGTACGGTCTGTATACTGTATATGTAGTGTATGGTCTGTGTACTGTATATGTAGTGTATGGTCTGTATATGTAGTGTACGGTCTGTATACTGTATATGTAGTGTATGGTTTGTATACTGTATATGTAGTGTATGGTCTGTGTACTGTATATGTAGTGTACGGTCTGTGTACTGTATATGTAGTGTATGGTCTGTGTACTGTATATGTAGTGTACGGTCTGTGTACTGTATATGTAGTGTATGGTCTGTGTACTGTATATGTAGTGTATGGTCTCTGTACTGTATATGTAGTGTATGGTCTGTGTACTGTATATGTAGTGTATGGTCTCTGTACTGTATATGTAGTGTACGGTCTGTATACTGTATATGTAGTGTATGGTCTGTGTACTGTATATGTAGTGTATGGTCTGTATATGTAGTGTACGGTCTGTATACTGTATATGTAGTGTATGGTTTGTATACTGTATATGTAGTGTATGGTCTGTGTACTGTATATGTAGTGTATGGTCTGTGTACTGTATATGTAGTGTACGGTCTGTATACTGTATATGTAGTGTATGGTCTGTGTACTGTATATGTAGTGTACGGTCTGTGTACTGTATATGTAGTGCATGGTCTATATACTGTATATGTAGTGTATGGTCTGTATATGTAGTATATGGTCTGTGTACTGTAAATGTAGTGTACGGTCTGTGTACTGTATATGTAGTGTATGGTCTGTATACTGTATATGTAGTGTATGGTATGTATACTGTATATGTAGTGTATGGTCTGTATACTGTATATGTAGTGTATGGTCTGTGTACTGTATATGTAGTGTACGGTCTGTGTACTGTATATGTAGTGCATGGTCTATATACTGTATATGTAGTGTATGGTCTGTATAGGTAGTGTATGGTCTGTATATGTAGTGTATGGTATGTATACTGTATATGTAGTGTATGGTCTGTATACTGTATATGTAGTGTATGGTCTGTGTACTGTAAATGTAGTGTACGGTCTGTGTACTGTATATGTAGTGCATGGTCTATATACTGTATATGTAGTGTATGGTCTGTATAGGTAGTGTATGGTCTGTATATGTAGTGTACGGTCTGTATACTGTATATGTAGTGTATGGTCTGTATACTGTATATGTAGTATATGGTCTGTGTACTGTATATGTAGTGTATGGTCTGTATACTGTATATGTAGTGTATGGTCTGTGTACTGTATATGTAGTGTATGGTCTGTATAGGTAGTATATGGTCTGTGTACTGTAGATGCCGTCTATGGGTCGTACTCACTGTAGACTTGCAGGTAATAAAAGAACTTCCAAAGTCTGAGTTCCATCAGGTCCAGAACATTGATAATGTATTTTCCGGTGTCCTTCTCGGTGAGGTTCTTCAGCCTCAGGGACCCATTGCTGAAGACTAGTGTTGAGCGAACAGTTCGCGCATCGTTCGGGTTCGTACCGAATTTTGGGGTGTCCGGGACCCGGACCCGAACCCGGACATTTTCAAAAAAGTTCGGGTTCGGGTTCGGTGTTCGTCGATTTCTTCCCGCTTTCTGAAGGGCTGCACAGCAGCCAATCAGCTAGCGTCTTACTTCTTGCCCTAAGAAGCCATCACAGCCATGCCTACTAATGGCATGGCTGTGATTGGCCAAGTGCAGCATGTGACCCAGCCTCTATATAAGCTGGAGTCACGTAGCGCCGCACGTCACACTGCTCTGACTAGTGTAGGGAGAGGATGCAGCTTCTGTGAGGGCGAGATAGGCAGGAAAAAGTCAGCAACAGCACCTAATGAACGGATCGATCTACAGCTGAGAATGATTGAACTTCTGCTAGTTACTTGCTTGCTGGTTTTTAGGCTGCACAGAGCGTTTTTCTGTCACTTATTTTCTGGGTTGATCGGCGGCCATTTTGTGACTTGTGGTGCTCCAGAACAAGCTGCCACACATCCATCAATGCTTCAATACTATTTTTTTTTTTGCTATATCCTCCATCAGGGGCTTGGCTGTGCTAATTGTCACCCCTAGAAACTCAGGATAGCAATTTCTATATTTTATTAAGGGGTTAAATACAATTGCCCAAATACCAATCCCCTAAATCTGGTGTTCCAGCTGTGGCTAGCCAAGTATAATACTGTCTGCTGTCTGGCAAAGGATAGATTATTTTCTGGGGTGAAATTCAATTGCCAAAATAGCAATACCATAAATCAGTGGTTTCAGCTGTGGCTGGCAAAATATATTAGTGTTTCCTCCAAAACATATATTTTGTTCTGGGGTGAAATTCACTTGCCAAAATAGCAATACCCTAAATCTGATGTTCCAGCTGTTGCAGGCCAAGTGTAAATCTGTCCATAAGAGGATACCTTTCATCCAGGGCCTAAATACTAGCCCTACAATAGATATTCCCCTAAATCAGTGGTTACTGCTGTGCCTGGATTAGTGTAATACGCTACATAAATAAATAGGCAGATAGTGTTAGGTGCCTGTAAAAAAAGGCCTGAATTTGAAATCAATACATTGGGCCAAATATTTTTTTCCTTATTGTGGTGCTTGGTGAACGGTAACAATGAGGAAAACATCTAGTAAGGGACGCGGACGCGGTCGTGGTGGTGTTAGTGGACCCTCTGGTGCTGGGAGAGGACGTGGCCATTCTGCCACAGCCACACGTCCTAGTGAACAAACTACCTCAAGTTCCAGTACCCGCCAGAATTTACAGCGATATTTGGTGGGGCCCAATGCCGTTCTAAGGATGGTAAGGCCTGAGCAGGTACAGGCGCTAGTCAATTGCGTGGCCGACAGTGGATCCAGCATGTTCACAACATTATGTTCCACCCAGTCTTCTGCAGAAAGCGCACAGGTGGCACCTGAAAACCAAGCCCATCAGTCTGTCACATCACCCCCATGCATATCAGGGAAACTGTCTGAGCCTCAAGTTATGCAGCAGTCTCTTATGCTGTTTGAAGACTCTGCTGGCAGGGTTTCCCAAGGGAATCCACCTAGCCCTTCCCCTGTGGTGGAAGACATAGAATGCACTGATGCACAACCTCTGATGTTTACTGATGATGAGGACATGGGAATACCACCTCATCGGAGTCCGCACCTCTCTGATGATGACGAAACACAGGTGCCAACTGCTGCGTCTTTCTGCAGTGTGCAGACCGAACAGGAGGTCAGGTAGGAAGACTGTGTGGAAGACGATGCTGGGGACGATGAGGTCCTAGACCCCACATGGACTGAAGGTCGTGCCACTGACTTTCATAGTTCAGAGGAAGAGGCAGTGGTGAGACCGAGCCAACAGCATAGCAAAAGAGGGAGCAGGGGGCAAAAGCAGAACAGCCGCCGCCAAGAGAGTTCGCCTGATACAGGCCACCGCCACCAGGGACCGAGCACCCCAAAGGCAGCTTCAAGGAGTTCCCTGGCATGGCACTTCTTTAAACAATGTGCTGACGACAAGACCCGAGTGGTTTGCACGCTGTGCCATCAGACCCTGAGGCGAGGCATTAACGTTCTGAACCTTAGCACAACCTGCATGACCAGGCATCTACATGCAAAGCATGAACTGCAGTGGAGTAAACACCTTAAAAGCAAGGAACTCACTCTGGCTCCCCCTGCTCCCTCTTCTGCTGCTGCCTCGGCCTCTTCCTCCGCCTCGGGAGGAATGTTGGCACCTGCCGCCCACCAAACAGAGGATGTGCCACCGACACCACCACCTGCGTCACCAAGCATGTCCACCATGTCACACGGCAGCGTTCAGCTCTCCATCTCACAAACCTTGGAGAGAAAGCGTAAATTCCCACCTAGTCACCCTCGAGCCCTTGGCCTGAATGCCAGCATTTCTAAACTACTGGCCTTTGAAATGCTGTCATTCCGGCTGGTGGACACAGACAGCTTCAAACAGCTGATGTCCATGGCTGTCCCACAGTATGTTGTTCCCAGCCGCCACTACTTCTCCAAGACAGCCGTGCCTTCCCTGCACATGCAAGTGTCCGATAAAATCAAGTGTGCACTGCGCAACGCCATTTGTGGCAAGGTCCACCTAACCACAGATACGTGGACCAGTAAGCACGGCCAGGGACGCTATATCTCCCTAACTGCACACTGGGTAAATGTAGTGGCGGCTGGGCCGCAGGCGGAGAGTTCCTTGGCGCACGTCCTTCCGCCGCCAAGGATCACAGGGCATCATTGTTTGCCTCCTGTAGCCTCCTCCTCCTACTCGGCTTCCTCCTCCTCTGCTTCCACCAGCTCATCCAGTCAGCCACACACCTTCACCACCAACTTCAGCACAGCCCGGGGTAAACGTCAGCAGGCCATTCTGAAACTCATATGTTTGGGGGACAGGCCCCACACCGCGCAGGAGTTGTGGCGGGGTGTTGAACAACAGACCGACCAGTGGTTGCTGCCGGTGGGCCTCAAGCCCGGCCTGGTGGTGTGCGATAATGGGCGAAATCTCGTGGCAGCTCTGGGACTAGCCGGTTTGACGCACATCCCTTGCCTGGCGCATGTGCTGAATTTGGTGGTGCAGAAGTTCATTCACAACTACCCCAACATGTCAGAGCTGCTGCATAAAGTGAGGGCCGTCTGTGCGCGATTCCGGCGTTCACATCCTGCCGCTGCTCGCCTGTCTGCGCTACAGCGTAACTTCGGCCTTACCGCTCACCGCCTCATATGCGACGTGCCCACCCGGTGGAACTCCACCTTGCACATGCTGTGCGAGCAGCAGCAGGCCATAGTGGAGTTTCAGCTGCAGCACGCACGCGTCAGTCGCACTGCGGAACAGCACCACTTCACCACCAATGATTGGGCCTCCATGCGAGACCTGTGTGCCCTGTTGCGCTGTTTCGAGTACTCCACCAACATGGCCAGTGGCGATGACACCGTTATCAGCGTTACAATACCACTTCTATGTCTCCTTGAGAAAACGCTTAGGGCGATGATGGAAGAGGAGGTGGCCCAGGAGGAGGAGGAGGATGAGGGGTCATTTTTAGCACTTTCAGGCCAGTCTGTTAGAAGTGGCTCAGAGGGAGGTTTTTGCAACAGCAGAGGCCAGGTACAAATGTGGCCAGCCAGGGCCCACTACTGGAGGACGAGGAGGATGAGGAGGAGGTGGAGGAGGATGAGGATGAAGCAGGTTCACAGCGGGGTGGCACCCGACACAGCTCAGGCCCATCACTGGTGCGTGGCTGGGGGATACGGAGGACGATGACGATACGCCTCCCACAGAGGACAGCTTGTCCTTACCTCTGGGGAGCCTGGCACACATGAGCGACTACATGCTGCAGTGCCTGCGCAACGACAGCAGAGTTGCCCACATTTTAACGTGTGCGGACTACTGGGTTGCCACCCTGCTGGATCCCCGATACAAAGACAATGTGCCCACCTTACTTCCTGCACTGGAGCGTGATAGGAAGATGCGCGAGTTCAAGCGCACGCTGGTAGAGGCGCTCCTGAGAGCATTCCCAAATGTCACAGGGGAACAGGTGGAAGCCCAAGGCGAAGGCAGTGGAGGAGCAAGAGGTCGCCAACGCAGCTGTGTCACGGCCAGCTCCTCTGAGGGCAGGGTTAGCATGGCAGAAATGTGGAAAAGTTTTGTCTCCACGCCACAGCTAACTGCACAACCACCTGATACGGAACGTGTTAGCAGGAGGCAGCATTTCACTAACATGGTTGAACAGTACGTCTGCACACCCCTCCACGTACTGACTGATGGTTCGGCCCCATTCAACTTCTGGGTCTCCAAATTGTCCACGTGGCCAGAGTTAGCATTTTATGCCTTGGAGGTGCTGGCCTGCCCGGCGGCCAGTGTATTGTCTGAACGTGTATTCAGCACGGCAGGGGGCGTCATTACTGACAAACGCAGCCGCCTGTCCACAGCCAACGTGGACAAGCTGACGTTCATAAAAATGAACCAGGCATGGATCCCACAGGACCTGTGCCTCCCTTGTGCAGAATAGACATTTCCCTCCCCATCAACCATGTATTCTTGTACTCTGGGGCACTTCTTTATTGAATCCTCATTTTTTTAACTTTACCATGATCTTGCGGTGCAACCCAAAGTTGAATGAACCTCTCCTCTGTCTGGGTGCTGGTCCAAAATACATGAGAGTGACATTCTCCGTTGGTGGTTGATATGACGCATGATTCCTTGCTGTGGGACCTCTCTCCTCTGTCTGTGTGCTGGGCCTAAATACATGAGAGTGGCCTTCTCCGGTGGTGGTTGATATGACGCATGATTCCATGCTGTGGGACCTGTATCCTCTGTCTGGGTGCTGGTCCAAAATACATGAGAGTGGCCTTCTCCGGTGGTGGGTGATATGACGCATGATTCCATGCTGTGGGACCTGTATCCTCTGTCTGGGTGCAGGGGTCAGAGTCTCTCAAAGTGGCCTTCTCTTGTGCTGGGTGATGTGAAGCTGATGTTTGTGCCATCTGACATGGTTGCCGGGGTCCCATTAAATGGTGTCCTACTCCTGTGGTGGGTGATCTAAATGCCTGATTCTCTGCTGTGAAAACCCCTCTCCTCTGTCTGGGTGCTGGTCCCAAATAAATGAGAGTGGCCTTCTCCGGTGGTGGTTGATATGACGCATGATTCCTTGATGTGGGACCTGTATCCTCTGTCTGGGTGCTGGTCCGAAATAAATGAGAGTGGCCTTCTCCGGTGGGGGTTGATATGACGCCTTATTCCTTGCTGTGGGACCTCTCTCCTCTGTCTGGGTGCTGGTCCAAAATACATGAGAGTGGCCTTCTCCGGTGGTGGTTGATATGACGCATGATTCCTTGATGTGGGACCTCTCTCCTCTGTCTGGGTGCTGGTCCGAACTAAATGAGAGTGGCCTTCTCCGGTGGTGGTTGATATGACGCATGATTCCTTGATGTGGGACCTGTATCCTCTGTCTGGGTGCTGGTCCAAAATAAATGAGAGTGGCCTTCTCCGGTGGTGGTTGATATGACTCATGATTCCTTGATGTGGGACCTCTCTCCTCTGTCTGGGTGCTGGTCCAAAATACATGAGAGTGGCCTTCTCCGGTGGTGGGTGATATGACGCATGATTCCATGCTGTGGGACCTGTATCCTCTGTCTGGGTGCTGGTCCAAAATACATGAGAGTGACATTCTCCGGTGCAGGGTGATATGACGCATGATTCCTTGCTGTGGGACCTCTCTTCAATTGATATTGGTTAATTTTTATTTATTTTATTTAATTTTAATTCATTTCCCTATCCACATTTGTTTGCAGGGGATTTTTCTACACTTTGCTGCCTTTGGCAGCCCTCTAGCCCTTTCCTGGACTATTTTACAGCCTTTTTTGTGCCTAAAAGTTCGGGTCCCCATTGACTTCAATGGGGTTCGGGTTCGGGATAAAGTTCGGATCGAGTTCGAATCCCGAACCCGAACATTTCCGGGAAGTTCGGCCGAACTTCTCGAACCCGAACATCCAGGTTTTTCGCTCATCTCTACTGAAGACTTCACACCGGTCCTTGTAGCTGGGACTGCAGGTCGGTTCAGCACAAGGACTGATTACGGCAATGGTATAAGTGGAATTCTCAGTCATCCAGATGACCTCATTATGGGCCGGAATGTGAATGTCCAGACTGAAGAACGCGGATCCCCCGACAGTGCCGTTCACCTGCTCAGGGAGCTGCACCGAACCTGTCATCAGAAAGAGGAGCAAGACGGGGATTATAACAATTAATAGAAAAAATAATAATACGCAGAATAATAATAGTAATTATAATAATAAGAAAGAGAATAATAACCACAGTAAATATTATAATAATGATGATAATTAATTACCAAGTTTAATAATAACCCTAATCATAGTAATAATGAGGTCATATCTCACCTGAATGTAGTGAGAATATCATCCCCAGACGGGCAGCAGCAGCAGCAGAGGGGGCGATCCATGCGGATATTCTGCGTGCAGCCCCTTAGGTCACCTGCAGGATATTATCTCCGGTCCAGTCATCTCCAGGTTTTATACCTGCCGGTTATTTATTAATCTGGCTTGTCCTCTTTGGACTCTATTCTGCTCCTACTG